>JAYXIM010014018.1:0-10068 GCA_037575425.1 Anastrepha fraterculus | reverse complement strand
GCTTCACATTATATGCCGAATGCTTGAGATCATTATCATGCTGAAACCAGAAATCATCACCAAGCTCGAACTGTTGAACGCTTTGCATTTGGTATAAGAGCAATTTTGCCAACTCCTTGCGCCGCCATACATCCCCAGACCATCACACCTCTCTAGCCATGCTTCACAGTTGGGACAAGATTTTCTTTTTCGAGGAGGGCAGTTCCGCTCTTACGTCACACAATTTTTCTTCCTTTAAAGCCAAATATGCTATTCTTGCTTTCATTCGAAAATAGAACACGTTCCAAAATTTCTGGTGGCTTATTAACATATTCGTTTGAAAAATATTCATGCGTTGTTTTCGAATATGTACGGTTTTCTACGTGCTACACGTCCGCGATACCTATCTTTTTTAAGTATTTTACGTCCAGTATCGTCGTGCACATGCTTGCCAAAGGAATTTGAAAGGTTTTTACTTATTTGAGAAGCCGTTTTTCGAGAATTATTTTTCACTGAATACAATTTGGTTCGTTTTTCACGTACGGTCAGCTTGCAAGGTCGACCAGAACGTGGCTTTGACGCAATTGAACCAGTTGTATTGTATGTTTGCACGACATACTGCAAAGAAGAGTGACTTCTTCCTATGATTTGCCCAATTTTTGGGGGAAGTTTTGTCTTCATTTCTAAGTTTCAGGATAATTTTTCTCTCGCCAACACTAATTTACTTAGTTTTGAGGTCCATCGCTATTTCTTGTACACAAGAACTTTAAAATGCCTCCAAAGTAATGTAATCACAGCAAAATCAGTTACAAACTAAAATAAAACCGTTATTGGGTATGAATATGCCACTGCATACTGCGGCGAATCCCTGTTTTCATTTGTACAGAAACTTTTTCTGCTTCGTTGAAGTGAAGTTTTTTTGTTTTTGTTTTGTGAAATGTAATTTTGAAAGATGTACTGGGGAAAAAATGTATAGAAATTGTAGAAACATTACTAAGCATTTCTCATAAAAGTTTAGAATGTTTTAGTTTTTTTACAATGAATTTCTTAATATGTTGCTTTCATTTCTTTGTGTACGGATACTTTGAAATCAATTAAATGATTGTATTTCTGCCAAGAAAAGTCTCTCATAAAAACTATCCGACAATCGAAGACGGCGTAACAAAATAAAGAGGCGATCCAAATATGGAGAAGAAGACCTCCCAATGGATAACCCAAGGATGTGCTTTTTATTTACATTACATATAATAAATTTTGAATTGACACAAATAATATGCACCATTATTTCTTCTTCACCCGACTCCATGAAAAATACAGCACTTTACGTTGATGGATTTTTAGAACAAAAGCTTTTATTTTTCCCCCACTATAGCTAAATAGCTTTTTTAGTGTGTTTGTGTTTGGCATATCGGCTGTTAGTTCGATTCGTCAACATGTGAGATAATATTTTTTCTAACAGCTTTGGCCTCTCGATCGTAGTATGAGCCGGTAATTTTAAATTTAGATGTCGTCAAAGGCTGTGGTAGTAACTTAAAAAATTAAGTACAGTAATCCCGCCCGAAGCATTAAATATTAATTTTTTAATGAATTTTCGTTCTTTGGCAGGAAAGCTCACGTCGGCAATTAATTTTGTTGTAAATTTGTTGTTAAATTTTATCGAAATCAACTTCTTCTGATTGAAGTTGATCATCGCTTTTCTTTAACGGCGCAAGTTAATTGAAACGTCTTTTTCGAAATAGTAATTTACGGATCGGGAACCAAAAAACGATTACCATACTTTAAAATCCATTAACTAAGCACTCACACACTCGCGCAAATATCTCATTTCACCCGAGCGAACGATACACTCTTCATTTCAAAGAAACTCGGTGAACAACAACATTATAAAAATTGGGTAAAAGAAAAAACAAAAGCCACAATAATTATAATTATTGAAAGATAGAATACAAAATTATGATGTAGAGAAAACATAAGGTCGCCACCTGCCGAAGACAGCTACGATATTTTTTGTGAATTTGACAATTGAGTGACGTCAGTCCGCCTCTTCTATTCGCCACGCCCCTTCTCTGCTCCCTCCCTTGACGAAACATCCGAATGTGAAAGCATACCTCATAAAACTGGTATACATCTTTAGGCACCTCTATTCCAGCGCTGCCAAAATGTGTTTATTTATATCAGTGGCTTCATCTGTTGGCCACTTGCTAACGCTTGGCGAAAACTTCTATCTCTTCTTTTTATTCGCTTATTTTCTGTTCTGACGGCACCGAACTTGGGAAGGCGCACTCTTGTATTCCATCGTTCTTGTTGGAATTTGGATATTAATTTTAGAGAAGCTATGAGAGAGAACTAGGCGTAAAGTATCAATATAGCTAGCATCTGAACCTTAACTTGTAACAACAAAATGACAGTGCCTCTGATTTTATGGGTGCTTTCGAAGACGTTCGGCTTGTTTGTATGATATACTTGTGAACTCTTATCCCGCTGATGAGAGTTGGAGCAGTTTATCAAGTCCTGCTAAGCACGGTGAAGTCAAGTCAAGTCAGTTTCGACAGAGTGCGGCAAGAGAGAAAAGGGTGTGTCAGCCTAGACAGACGGTAGCGTTAATTGGGGGTCGAGGAAGCTAGCACCGCCACAACGTCAAAATCAAAAACTTTTTGTGCCCAATTTATGGGCTATTTATGGGCTAATTTTGGGCCGCAACAAAAATTTTTGGGCTCTTCTCAATCTAGAATCATTGACACTTCAAAG
This sequence comes from Anastrepha fraterculus, assembly GCA_037575425.1. Lineage (NCBI taxonomy): Eukaryota > Metazoa > Arthropoda > Insecta > Diptera > Tephritidae > Anastrepha > Anastrepha fraterculus. The sequence continues at coordinate 7,341 of JAYXIM010014018.1, read as the reverse complement.
TGGCGGTGCCAGCTGTAAAATAGCCAGCACCGCCACAATGATAACTCGAGAACGGTTGGTCGTATAAAAATCTCAAGCATATCAAAATTTTGGGCTATTTATGGGCTTTCAAATGCATACAAACAAAACAAAAAAAAACCACCCTTTCTGTGTACACTAACACCCCCCTCCTCAACTTTCGTGAATAAAAATGACAAAAAAATATAAAAATTTTTTTTTTGCAACTGAATAGTGTTGAGTAGCAAGTAACTTTGATAATAGTGCTGTGAAAAAATTTTAGTTTGTCGTTTTCATTATTATTTACAGGACATATGCATGTGGGGGTGTCAGTTTATGCAGAGAGGGTGACTTTTTAAAAATTTGTTTATATGGATTTGAAAGCCCATAAATAGCCCAAAATTCTGATATCCTTGAGATTTTTCTACGACCAACCGTTCTCGAGTTATCATTGTGGCGGTGCTGGCTATTTTACAGCTGGCACCGCCACTTTGAAGTGTCAATGATTCTAGATTGAGAAGAGCCCAAAAATTTTTGTCGCGGCCCAAAATTAGCCCATAAATTGGGCACAAAAAGTTTTTGATTTTGACGTTGTGGCGGTGCTAGCTTCCTCGACCCGTTAATTGGGTTTAATGACTTAATTCGGAATTATCTCATGAATTATGTGCAACTAATGCAAATTGACAACTGGACTTAATTCTCATAATTGAAGCGGATTAGGGGAATTTTCGATGGCAACATTGTTAAAAAATTTACAGTTAATATTATATTATATCTATTGTGAATGAAAAATAATGAAACTTTTAAAGAGAAGAACAAGAAAGACTGGATGCAATGCTACTTTGCACTAACACGATGGAAATTGCATTAAATGTTTTAATATTTCTCAGCAGTTTGAGAAATTGCAATTTAAGAATTTTTAAAAATAATTAATTATTTTTCAGTATCAGGACAGCTTATACCCGTATTTTTTGCCTGCGGCCCATCTTTTACTAACAGAACTATCCAATAAGCAAATCAGCTGTACAACCGTCTGTTACACTACAATTTTAATCAGAAGCCGCTCATGGAAGTGGCGCATATTTTAGAAATTGAGCTTCTAAGTGTGATTCGAAGTTTGGACCAAAAAAAAAAATGTTGGTATCATGCGACACTTTTACTTATAATTACCAGAAGTGAAATATCACTACTCTTTCATTTAGAATTACGAGTGGTACACATATACTGAAAAAATAACAAATAGGTAGGCTTCATTTGAGAATGAAAATGGTATGGAATGAATGAGAAAATATTTAATCGTGATAAGATATATTCACAGGTTGATGCGAAATGCTCAGTTGGGCCTTTGATGAAAAATAAAAAATTGTTATATACTTTTGGCGAGAAATCGTACAAATCTGCAAACAATGTACGTGCAAAATTGATTAGTTTGTCAAATTGAAATTCAAATTAGCGTTTATGTTAATTGTGTGTACCTAACAATGTTAATATTTGAGGTAATTATTTTTTTTTACATGCAAATGCTTTATAGGTAAATAAATACTTGTACCTTCTGCTCAAATATGAACGAGACGTTATCAATAAAACGGTCCGCATATGACATATGGCAAAAATAATTTTTTTGTTTTTTGGTAGGACTGTTATAAGCTTACATGGCAAATTTCAGTGTGATATGTCACATAGTTTGTTTTCTGTGCTACTGTAAACAAGTCAAGCTCGAGTGTGTTCTTCGAATTTAACGATGGAAATTCAAGTTGAACAAAGAATTTGTTTGAAATTTTGTTATTCCAACAAAATTTCGGCTTCAGACGCCTTAAAAATGTTGCAGACAACCTATGGGGACTCTGCTCTATCGCGTGAACGTGTTTTCCAGTGGTACAAATCGTTCAAAGAGGGCCGTATATCGGTTGAAAACTTGCCTCATGAACGTCGTCCAGCAACATCAGTAAACGAGGAAAACATCGGAAAAGTAAAGGAAATTGTGCTTGAAAATCGCACAAATCGCAAAATCGGTTAACGCTGAATATTATTTAGACGTTTTAAAGCGTTTGCGCTTCGTCACATTCGTCCTAAAAGGAAGGAATTGTGGGACAACAAGTCATGGTTCTTGCATCACGATAATGCACCAGCTCACACATCACGTCTTGTTCGCGATTATTTGAACAAAAATAATGATAATATCGTTCCGCAAGCACCGTATTCGCCTGATATGGCTCCATGTGACTTTTTCCTGTTTCCCAAGCTCAAGTTGCTGCTCCGTGGAGAACATTTTGAGACAATTGAAGTCATAAAAGAGATTTCGAAGAACACACTCGAGCTTGACTTGTTTACAGTAGCACAGAAAACAAACTATGTGACATATCACGCTGAAACTTGCCATATAAGCTTTTAACAGTCCTACCAAAAAACAAAAAATTAATTTTTGCCATATGTCATCCGCGGACCGTTTTATTGATAACGTCTCGTTCATATTTGAGCAGAAGGTATGTGTATAAAATGTAAAAAAATTATTTTAAGTAGCAAATTGAGATTATGAGATTATTAAATATACAATTAAATTAGTTGGCTTTAAGTTTGAAAGCAATAAAGCAATAAGCAGACACAGTTCATCTGTTCAGTTATTAATTGCCACGAACACCCTGTGTAGAGCACATTCAATACTTCCCCTAATACTCGCTCTCTTTCCGTTATTTTTTTACCTCCACAGTACAAAAGCTTATTTTACATTATTCTAATTTTTTGGAGCCGTTCGCAAATTACTTTTATTTCATTGACAAGATGAGCCCTCAATCAGATCAACCGATTTATTGTATTCGAAATCGCCAATTCAGCAACTGCGCAGTCTAAAGCCACATCGGAGTTTTAGATCGCTAAAGAAATGTTCTTGAGGATGCTGGTACAGCTCTTTTTCGCTCTTACAAGTACATACATACATACATATATCGCTCGTATATCACCGGCTAATGAATTTTTTTTGAGGTGGTAAACAAAATTTTCATTGACAAATCAGGCCAATATGATTTGTAGTTGCTAGTTCAAGTGCGTATTTTAGTCAAAAATAGGACGAAATAATATTTCTCGCAAATGTACTAATTCCATCAATTTGAATTAAGATTTTGACTAATATTTGATGAACTCACGCACAGTTTTTATGGAAACTGCATTGAGCCCTGCCATTTCGTTTACAAAAAATCCGATTCCACTAATTCAAATGCCATGCAATTTGGCAAAATATTAGAGAAAGATATACAGATATAGATATACCTCTCCGACAGACTCAATAATTGGAAGGCTTCTTGTAAAAAATTTTCCGAAAAAATACTGAAATAAGTAGTAGAGTTCCTTTCCACAGAAAATATAAGCTTTTTATTTATTTAATAGTACATTATTCTAACACGTAAAAAAAGGAACACTGGCTGCCAGCACCTTTGGCTCGCTGATGTAAAAATAAGAGATACTTGTAGTTAACTTAAAGGCCTTACATGTAACTTAAAGATCTGTATTTGTAACAGGTAGAAAACTTATCTAATTAGGACTATGGTCAAAATATAATAACTACGAAGAAAGAAGAAAATTTCAAATCAATTTTTTGAATCCAGATTCAGAACTAGAAATTCTGATATTTTTGATATATTTTCTGAGGAAGTAGTTTTTTTAACAGTGTAGAAGGTATTTAATTACGAAAGATACTTTTTCTGATTGGTGCAAAATGTGGGCAGTTGTTGAGTAGATGGCAGACCGTTAAAGATGATTGCCAGTGTTGGCAACAAGGAGGACTGGAACCATTAAAAACGTATGAATAGGCAACGATTGTGTGTCCTAGTCGTAGGCGGACAAATGCTTTGATATCGTTGCAACGGCAATTTAGTGGGTAGCTTGGTTTTATCCTGTTTGGATTATTTACGATATTATGGGAAGGTGGGTGGATATACATAGATTGAGTGAATTGAAAATGTTCTGTTAACAGAAAATGTTATGTTAAGAATGTTAACCATTTTGCAAATGCAAACTTTTTTTTTTCAAAGATATTTTCAGTCACTGCTAGAACCATTAATTATTAAATTACTTTATATCTGCCGGAAATACTTATTCTTCTCTAATAAATGAAGTAAATACTGCCATTATTTGGAAATAAAAGCAAACATGCAACTTTCAGATTACAATTTTTACATAGAAATGCGGACAGCTCGGAAAGATAGTTGTAGTTATATATATACCTATATATAATTGGCGCGTACACCCTTTTTGGATGTTTGGCCGAGCTCCTCCTCCTATTTGTGGTGTGCGTCTTGATGTTGTTCCACAAATGGAGGGACCTACAGTTTTAAGCCGACTCCGAACGGCAGATATTTTTATGAGGAGCTTTTGCATGGCAGAAATACATTCGGAGGTTTGCCATTGCCTGCCGAGAGGCGACCGCTATTTCTTAATTTTGATGTTTCACCGAGATTCGAACCGACGTTCTACGGCTACGGCGGCCGATAGCTGTAGTTAACAGATCTCAAATATAAACAAAAGTTAATTCTGTTGTGGTGGAGACGCTTGATTTTTCTAAATCTTAACCATCCTATTATATAGGGTACAAGCCATTAAAGTTTAAGTATGACTATCAGTATACAGAGGCGGCCAGATCAGATGCAACTAAGTATATTGTCCTATTATAGATTAAAGATATCCTACCGGGACAATAGTTGCATGGGATTTATGTACGGTATGTGTGCAAATTGGAAGTTCAAATTTGAATTGTTTCGAAAAGTAAAAACTATGTACCAAGAATAAATTTGCAGATATTGCCTTACGTATAATCAATGTCAAATATCCCTTTAAAAAATAATCCAGAGTAGATCACAGTATTCTGTAAACCAGCAGGATTGTTACGTGAAATCCCGCGCTCATACAATAAATAAAATTAAATTAATCAGGTTTCTATCGCGCAGACTCTTCCATTCATTATATGTTTGCTAGACTGGACTGACCCATTTCACCTCACATTATTTGGGCGCATTTAAAAAGACTTCACATCCATGTGGTATTTTCAAGCATACCTATGTAATAAATTGAATTTTCGACATTCTCAGTTATGCTAAAAATAGCTGCTCATAAAATATACGCTTCATTTTATTGAATTAAATTTTGTGTTGATTTTATTTCTATTTAATCAGAAATGAAGCATTTTGTTTGCCAAATTTTACTAAAATTATTTAGTGAGTCAGATGAATGTACATAAGTAAATAAACATTATTTTCGCCGGCGATAGATAGCTTCTGTCATTTGTGTTATAAAATATATATATATACATATGTACATACATATGTATATTTGAAATACAATTAAATATGACAAAAAAGCTTGATTACTATTACCTCATTTTCCGCTTTAAAACAAATTTACAACATAATGAAAATATGTATATTTAAATAAGTAATACATACACACATATAATATGTGGATGTGTACTTTTGATGCCAATAATAGTTAGAAGCTCGGAACCTACAATTGAACTCGATCAAATCATATGATTTGTTATATTTTGTAAATAAAAATTAAATAGATTCCAAATAATGCTACTTTTAAAAAATATTTCAAGCATTACTACGAATATCTACATACATTTGAAAGCAAGGTGTGCCAAAAAAATATTTCTTAAATAAAACGAGGCATTTGGTTTTATTACTGCATTCATTATTCAATATCTACAAGAGTTATAAGTATTTGTAGAAAGAATTCATTAAACAAAAAAAAAAAAAAAAAAATTAAATTCAATTAAATCGAGATGATAAGGCCATCATTTACTTTTTCTCACACAAATGCATTATACTCATGACACACAGGCGGAGACTCCAGTGAATGTGTGCCGGTTATATGTATGTACATACATTTCTAACTACTTTAAAAAGTGGTTTTACATACATAAGTATATACGTAAAAACGTATACATTTATAGTCTGCACTAACATAATAACTTTTTGACGTACATATACGTACCGTCAAACATATATGTTTGTACACAAGCACATATATACCACATAAATAAAACTTTGTATGTACATACTAATGTCTACTCATATATTGCACATAAGCAACCCAAAAAGCTGTGAATGTTTGCAAGTTCAGCTGGTTAAGTCAGGGTATGACGTACTAGACAGACGTTCGCTTCGCACCGCTTCTCATCATCGTAAACCATCGTTAACGCCACGATACTAAAAAATGTTCGTTCGTTAGAAAGTCCGATTTTTTCAATTGTTGTTTTTATTTTTGTTTGTTAAAAAACAGGTCGGGCGTAGTTAGTATTATGCAATCAACATTTTCATTGTTCTCATAAGTTCTCACAGTGGTGTTATCAACAAATGACAATGTTCGTATGCAAACATTCTTGTATACATACATACAGGTAACCCTCCTATAACGCGGTACTTCTATAGCGCGATTTCGCTACAACGCGGTTTGCGAATTGCGGAATGTTTTTTATAACGCGACTCCTACAACGCGATTTTTAAGCATTTTTTAAATACATATTCTATAAACTGTATTCTATAAACACACAATTATCAAAAATTACTTGTGTATATGTGTATATCTATTATTCGTAGTCTCATAAAGAAATAATAATATGTTTGTATTATACATACATATGTACATAATAAAAGTGTTTGAATGTTTGTATGCACTATCGAATTTTGCAAACCGCAATTTTTTCAAACATTTACACACACGTTTTTAGATAAAACAAGGGGTTTCCCCGAAAATTAACTCTTGAGCACTGTTGCCAACTCCCTCTGAGTAACGAGAGCTAAAACACCTCAAAAAAAGAGCTAAAAAGAGCTAGAAAATTAAAAAAAAAGAGCTAAACAAAGAGCTAAGAGCTAAAAAAATGTGATAGTCGGTCAAGCTCGGATTTTGAAATAGGACGACCAAGAGCAAAACGTTTGAAGCAAATTATAATAAGCGAGGACGAGGAAGCGGATTTGTAGAAGGTTGAGATTTAAAATCCTCTGAAATATGTAGATTTGAAAATCCGTGTCTATTTTTCCCAGATTTTATTTTCCTTAGTTTTATGTTATTTAAATAAATGAATTGCTTTTTGCTGGTTAATTAAATGAATTAATTTATGTTATTATATTGAAATAGACAAATAGAAAAATATCTTTGAAAAAATAAATTTTTTTTATTCGATGAAAGGTCTAATATAATTAATTCGGCTGAGAAAACTTTAAAATGTTACTTGCGTGATATTGTTTAAGAAAAAGAAAAATGGAGGAAAAAAAAGTTTCCTACAACGCGATTTTCCTACAACGCGGAGTTTTTCAGGAACCAATTAATCGCGTTGTAGGAGGGTTACCTGTA
>JAYXIM010014017.1:0-10076 GCA_037575425.1 Anastrepha fraterculus | reverse complement strand
AGGACCTAAAGTTTTAAGGCGACTCTGCACGGCAAATGATTTCTTATGAGAAGAAAAAATGTTTTCTATAATTTTGCTGTTTTATGCACGTAGTTTCAAACCGACGTACTCCCGAAATGGCGATATGAAATGTGTACGAGCATCTACTCATTTACAGCAACTCTGTAGCATTTTTCGCCTTTATGCCAACTCATACATCCCCGTGTCATTAGCGATCCGCCGCCAATTTCCGGCCTAGTGGGCAGTGTCCTATTTATGATATTTGTGACCTGCTGAACCCAAAAATTCGACGTTTAACCCAAACATTTTAGACGTCCGCATAGATGGCCGATGAAGCAGTGCTTATTTGCTTCAAAACTCCTAGAACTCACTGTTTAGTGTCGAATTGGTTCAGCGCGTTGAAATAGTGATATTTTTTTTAGCAAAGTCAGTGCCCTGTACTCCAAGCGTTTTATGTACAGTGCGGCCAATTTTTGGTAACATTTCGCATTTCTGATTAAGCTGCTTAATAATCAATTAATATTGCCGGAGCGATAGAAGATTTATCAGCTGCGTCTAGGCTCCGAAAAAGCCGTTCACTGTCTTTGTGCCAATCAAGGGCTCTTATTTCTTCGAAGATGTGCAAAAGTTTGCGCTCGCAGTCAGGAGCTGCCGATATCAAGCATGGACGGTATGGATATCACAAATAGTTGGCTTAAAAAAAAATAGTGGTACTTGTCGTACTGCATAGGAAATATTGATTTCCTTTTAAAAAAAAGTTCAAGCGCAACGTCAACGGCACCTTTCTACTATTTTCTTTTTCCACTATTTCAGAAATAGGAAATCAATTTTTAAGTTAAATTTGTTTTGGCAAATCGAAAAACTCAAAGTGGGGCACTGTGGAGCCGTGACATAGCTTTTATTAAATGAGATGACGTGAGTTAAGGTGAGGTGTATGAGTATTTTGATCTGCGAAAAATATAAAAATCATGAAATGATCATGAAATTATCATAATTTTTGTTTAAAAAAACTCATAAGCTGCAATTCTCAAAAACGTGCCAAAAGTGCACATTTCAAGACTGGAAAATAATGAAATGATTTGATGAAGTGAACGTTAAAAGATTTAGTTCGAAAAGGTGACAAAGGTGTATTTTTGACCGAAAAGCTTGGGGAGGCAAAAAAACTGCCCATTGCTCTGTGAAAATCATATTCTAGGGATCAAAATAAGAAACTTTGCCGAAGAAACCATACATCTAAAACGAATTCTGATGTCCCTCAATTTGGGTCGAACTTTTTAGTTTCTTTTCTCATGTATGGGCCAAAAATGGAGATATTTTGAAATGATTGTATGGGGAATCCCCCAGGGGAGTTCCAGGGGGTGTGCCACTGGCATGGATGGATCGGCCGTCCGAAGTTAGTGAGGGTCGGTCACACATTTGGACTCGATTGGAGCACTCTAAATGCGTCAAAGTGGGACTTTTCGCTCGACCCAAATTGGGGTACATCAGAATTCCTTTTAGAGGTATGGTTCCTTCGGCAAAGTTTCTTATTTTGATCCCTAGAATACGATTTTCACAGAGCAATGAACGATTTTTAAATCGACCCGCTCTACTGCACATGGATTGTTTGACGAACACTGGTTTTGATAAGAAATTTCAGCGTTTTCGATTTTGTTCTTAAATCGTTAATCCATGGTTAAACACAGAGACTAAATAAGTTTTCGTGGCAAATTTAGCAGCTGAAGTATTACTAAAATGGCCGCTATGTACCGTTCAAATTTAAGTGCAGCTTCTGAAAATCGCTTTGCTTGCTTAATTTGGAAGCGTTGTTCTGGTATATGTAAGCTTTTTAATATTGAAATGTCTAGCGAATAGCTAAAAGTAGTCAAAATGATTGTAGCTGGAAAAAGTGTTGCCAAACAAATCTCCAAGAATCACCCTTTATATCGGCATCTGTGCTACAAAAATAATCATATCGCTACTTCCTGCAGAGCTTTATTAAAAAATATCACCCTTGGCCCTTCACATTTACCGTTATGTACCGAAACTCATATTGCACCATTGTGCACCATGGAGTGCGCGACTTTTAGTGCTTGCATTTAACACCTTCAATGTTGCCTTCGTCATTATTGCATTTCAGTATTACATTTCTTTACGCGCCCAACACAATCATCCATTCGAAATCGCATTTTATTCACGTTAAAACATTTAAAAATCCACTTGACGCCAACACTTCACAGCAGCAGAATAACGAGCAAGCAGCAAAACGATTTCAGCATATTTCTCAGATGCCAAGCAAACACGCCGTCTTTCTTCTTTCTTCTGTTACTGAAATCAATTCAATTTTCAAACCGCAAATAAACGAGCAGACCAGCAAATGTAACGACAGCTGAGGCCGCACGCAAAGACAGACGATCTCATAGACGGTTTGACGGCACTGCACAACACACAAAGTCGGTGTGAGAAGCGTTGGATGGCCAGTGTTGTTGCAACGTATTCACGGCTCGGCATTCTTGGAGCAGCTTTTACATTTCCATACTTAAACATAGTTTGCCTGCTTACATATATTTCTCCTTTTTGTGGTTAGTTAAGGTGAATTTTCTGAGTTAAGCACGAAAATTTAACACGACATAAAAACTGCTGCTGCTGCTCTGCTGCCTACGTTGCCATGCTGGGGAGTTGCGGAGAAGCCGCGTGTAGCAAGTGCTCGATTTACTCGTTTATTTGGACTTGCTGCTCGTTAAGCTCATTTTTTGCTACTTTTCTTATAGTTTCTTTCGGCGTTTTCTCTGCTGTTGCTTAAATAAAATTTTACCTTTACAATTCCGTTTTTTAGCAGGAAACAAGATTTGAGAAAAATCAAAAACCCCAAATGCAAAGTGGCATTGGAAACCATAGACGAGTATAAGTATGTATGTTGTGGCTTTTGTTTTTGTGTGTCTACTTGCTGTTGCTATTAAATTTTTTGCTGCCATTTGTGCTTTAGCTACTACTGCATCCTGCTGTGGAAAGCGAATTCCCTCCTCTATTTACCTTGTCACACTTTTTATTTCAATTTGCTTTGACTCAATTTTTGCCACGTTCATTATACGTTTTCTCAAATTCAAATCAACTTTTGTTTCGCTTCTTTCATCTTTTGCTTAAGTTTCCATTTTAGTGTTTTTTGTATTTAAAGAGATTTCTCGCACGCCGCAAATGGTTGTTGGCTGCGTTTATTAAAGATTGAACATTTTTTATGCGTTCTACTGATTTTTGCGCTTCACGTTTGTTTATTTTTGCGTCAAACTTTGAGAATGCAAAATTACGTTTTGTGCACAATAGCCGGAGCAAATCTTTCGCATTCATCTTTCAGCGCATACTATGGCAATAGTCTCAATTTGTCGAATTGATTGAGCTTCGCTGCTGTGCTGACTGCTGGTTTTGTTGATAGCTCACTTGCCAGCCCGCCATATAGTAACTATACGCAACACTTGCATGGCTTAGACGTATGTATGGATGCTTTATTCGGCGTGCTGCTTCTCATGTACTCGCTTAGCACGCGAGGGAGAGTGAATGCTTTGTAAGAGTAAGGAGGGTGATGTCTGTAAGAAACTATTGTAGCCACAAATTAAATGATAGATTTTACACCCGTTCAAAAAATATTCTGCGTTGTTAGCTGCATTGCAGGTTTGTTGAAATAGGCTTTATAAATTAACCAACGTATGGTGGCAAAAAGAAATTACAAATTCAGAGATTTGTTAAGATAATCAAGAGCATTGAATTTGGATTTTCCTCATGCGGTGCGTTTAATAACCATAACAGGGACTTATTGACAAGTTTTGAGAACTTTTCTTTTCTTATTTAATTTTAATAATTTTCTACTAAAAATATAGCTGATTCTTCTAGAAAAGCTGCATAAATCCCGAAAGTATCTAACAAATTTTCAAATTGAAGCTACTAAACAGACAATAGAATTTGGCGCTGTACAAATGCATCTTTCGACGAGTTTTATGATACGGAGCTGAATGGTGGACGGTCCTTGCAACAGATAAAGCAAGACTGCAAACTTTCGAACGAAAAATACTTAGAAAATTTTTGGAGCAATCAAAGATCGCGCCAAGTGGTGTATAAAGTGGAACGGCGAGGCATCTTATAAATGGCGAGAATGTTGTACGAACAAAGTGCAGTGGTTAAGATGGCTGATTTATATAACAACAATGGTCGAAAGACGGCGCAGAAGTAAATTATAAAAGCCAGAGTGTTCAGCATTAAAGCAACAAGATAACCGAGAACAATCCGGCTAGTGAAGTAAAGGAAGTTTGTTTATGTAAATTTGGGATAAAGAATTGGAAAAGAGTCGGAAATGATCGAACTGCTTGGAGGTGGCTGCAGCAGATCAAAGTTCACAAAGCACTGTGGTGCTAAAAAATAATGATGATAAACACATTTTCATTTGACAATTTTTTGGAAACTTTCGGGTAAGACCCCATTAAATTTTGATATAATAAAGTGCAATTTTGAAGTGTTAAGTGCACATTTTCAACATATAAGGAATGTCCGACATTTTATATGCGAAAAACACGCAACACCGTCGCAAAAAAGAAAAAAACAAATTGTAAACAATCAGCGCCATTTTTGAGGTAGACCTGGCTTGCATATTAATAATATTATTTTTAGTTTAATAATATAATTATAGGATCTGTAGTATGCCCAATGACCGCAACTTTGACCTAAACCATCCTTGTGCCTTACTTCATGGTTTAGAAGTAGTTAATATTAGTGCTATTGACTGGCGCTGCTACCATTAAATGCATTAAATCGGGTTCTATTAAATCTAAATGTTCTCTGTCTCAAGTTGGGATAATCAAATTCTTTCAGTGAACTGTCTGCCTTTCGGACAAATTTCAGAATATCTGCAACAGAAGTATTATCGATTTCATTAGGATCCATTTGTTCTCGATGAGAGATATTTCCCAAGGCAATACAGTTGTATAAGATATTCTTTTGTATCTACACTCTCTCTCATTCCTATTGTAAATTTTTGAGAGATGGTAATTTAAGTAATAGTGGCCTTTCAGAAAATCCACTAGTTTCTTTATATCTACTTTTCAATTCCTTATTAAAGCTAAAAGGTTATAGTGTGACGTAGTTTTTGTGTGACTTCCCAATGGGTAATTCTGGCTTAATCAAAGTTCAATGGGCTGCAACCCTGTATACTTGAAAATTTCATAAAAATTTTGATTTAAAGGAATTTTAGGAAAATTTGTAGCTTTCATTTAACTATATTTAAATAAGAAAGAAATAATTTGACTAAACTTGATTAAACCCTTATTAAAAGCACTGTATCTTTTATTGTTTATTTAAGGGGTTACATGGGTTTCGTCGGGTAAAAAAAGGCCTATTTTCAATATTTTTTTTTCTATGTAAACAATTATTTATTTAATTCAAACTTTTTTCTGTCTTATAGATACACATTGAAAGAATAATTTCTGAAAGTTTCAAAAAAAAAAAATTAAAACTCCTCCATTGTGACGTCATTTCCGGTGACCCCTCGAAAAAAGGTGCGTCCCCGCGTTGTGAAAACAAAAATAAGTGTTTTAGTTAAGACCATAAACTCATGCTTGAACGAAGGAAACAAAAAAAAAAAAGTAAAAATTGGAAGTTTGGCAGACATTTTTCTAAAAAAAATTAAAATTTCGGTCAAATTTGCTTGACATTTTGTTTTTTTTAAATAGTTGTAATTGAAAAAAAAAAAACATACAGCTCCGAGAAAAACGCGTTTAAAGTTTTGAGTAACAATAAAAGTATCTTAGAGCGCACACATTCCCAAGGCTGTATCTCCGAATTTATTATTCGGATCGACTTGAAAATTTAGGATAATATTCCTGAGATATTGTAGAAATTATTAAGCAAAAAAAAAAAAAAATCGATTTTTTGAACCAACGAAACCCATGTAACCCCTTAATGTATTCGGCATGCTTCGAAGTTACCGTAAAGCTTAGACTGAAGAGGGTCAAAATGTCATGTGAGCGTGTAATAAGAAGCGAACTGAAAAAGGATTGAAAAAAAATAATCTTGGGATTTATTGTGTTTATTTTATTTATTTATTACTTATTTATTAATTAAAGAAATGAGGCTGCATTTGTAAGTATTTCATAATACATCGCTGTTGAAAGTTGCAAATTCGAAATCAGTTATTTTTATTTAAATGTGGGCAAACGTCTGCTAGTCAATAATTTTAGAGGTCTGTGTCTATATCTGTGCAATCGTTTAAGATGTCTAGATCAAAAGTACCCCACTTTTATGATATATGCACATACCGATGATTTTGATGATAATGCACGTATCCAATATCATTTCAATTCACACGGTAACTTCTGCTTGTGAACAAATCGTGATTAATCAAGAAATATTCGTAACATATTTTTTCGCATACAAATCCTTCAAAAAATACGCACGTTTCCACAAAAGAAAAAAATCATAATTTAGTGCTGAATCTAAGTCTCAAATGGACACCGGAAGTTTGTGTAAACGTAGAGATATGTATCCACAATGCCTTCTGGCCCAGTGCGCCTTAGTGCCCTTGAGCTTCCCAGCTGCCAGCGGAAGTGTGCAACACAACTTTTCTCGTATTTCAAGCCATAGAATTAGCTTTATTGTTGTTATTTCTCTTGTTTATTGCCCTTTGTTCCACATTATTGCTGTCGTAATAAGCTTTGACAGGTAAAATAAAATATAAATAAAAAACATATTTAAGAAAAATCCAAAACAAATATAAAAAAACAGCAACAACATGATTAAGTGTAGTTAAGGTAAAAGTTTGATGCGAACTTCCTCACAACGGCAGTGCAGGTGGAAAAATACCGAGCACGAGTATTAATGTGCTCAGAGGATATTTAAGGGGTCAGTCTACTTTGGAGACTCGAAAAAAAGGCTATATTCGTGATTTTTTTTTTGAGAAAACTATAAACGATAGTAATATAAAATTTGTTTGATTTATTAAATAAAGTCTTAAAATTCAGAAATAAATTTTTTTTTATTCAATTTTATAGTATTTTTAGTAAAAAAATAGCAGTGAAGCGTAACGTCTCAAACATGGGTTGGTGAGGCAGCTCCATCAGAACTCAAGAACGGCTTGTCTGAAACAAAAAAATCAAAATGTTTCAGATTCAGTAAGATACTGGCTACAAAATGACCCTCGGATATTAGGTTTTAATGAAGATAAAAAAAATGGCTGATAAAAATGGAAAATTTTTGATAGAACGGTTTTTTTTTTCGCATATTTAAAAAAAATATATAGTAAAAATTTAAAATTTCAAAACCCCCGAGCGTCAATTTGGTGCAAATTATGTCTAGAATAGGTGATCCAAATTTTATGAAAATCGGTTGATTAGTTTTTGAGATACAGTGGAGCTAGATTTTGAAAACGTTGTTTTGAGAAAAACGCGTTTAAAGTTCATCGATGCACGCTATACGCGCAGGTAGACGAAATAAGGTACTGATGTTCAGGTAAAAAAAAATAGTTAGAGTGCTCGGATTTTCTTAAAATTTTTACACAATATTTCTGGATATATATACTTTCAAATTATGCAAAAAAAAAAATTGAAAAATTTTAAAGTGACAAAGTAGACTAACCCCTTAATGAAAAATTTATCGACATGCGCTGGTGTGCAAAAGGTACTTAAAGTTTTAATACCCTTCGAATATGTGTAAAGATTTAAGCTTTTACTTAATTTGTTTTTGCGTCCATTATTTTTTCGTTTTTAATGAGTGAAAGTTGTGCCTTGGGAATTTAACATCTTTTTTCTTTAATAAAAAGTTGGTTTAAATAGTTTTCCGTTCGTTTGTTTATTAAAATAGGTAATTTAGTTTTTGAATTTTCCTTTAATATATAAGAATTTGTATTGCTTTAGTAAAGTTACATTGTGAATATGAACAGGTTGAAGTAGTTGCTGACACACTTAGCAGCTCATAAGGCATTTCGGCCAGGCAAAGTAACCTCAGATGCTGTAGCCAGTGCTTGCTTTTTTACAAGAGCAATAATCGATTCCTCTTCTTCACAGTTCTAACTGCTCGTACAGCACTTTCGAAAGGACAGATTAAGCCTTTTTGTACTCCTTCTTAAGGCAGAGAATTCTCAGAAAGTTTAAAGTAATCAGTAGCTAGGCTGTCCTCATAGGACACAATTTATTTCATATATAATTAAAGAATGCGATGAAAATTTTAAAGAAAAGTTTGATATGGCTTAAAGACCAAAAGCTTCATCAGAATTAATCATGTGACCGAACTTATGAAAAACAATTATGACTCTTATATGCTTCTTTTTAATTGGCGCGGTAACCGTTTACGCGATTTTTTTAGAGTTTAACAAAGTGCGCTAGTGGCTTCTTTCTTGTGCTAACCGGCACTAGTTGGATACACCAAGTGAGGCCAAGTCCTTTTCCAATTGATCTTTCCAACGCAAAGGAGGCCTTCCTCTTCAGAGCCGGAGCATTTGTTTTCATTCGGACGATATGACCCAGCCAACGTGGCCGCTATATCTTTATTCGCTGCGCTGTAGTTATGTCGTCGAAAAGCTCATACAGCTCATCCTTTCATCGCCTGCGATATTCGACGTTGCCAACGTGCAAAGCTCCAAAAATCTTGCGCAGAATCTTTCTCTCAAACACTCCAAGGAACGCTACATCGGATAGTGTCATCGTTCACGCTTCCACGTCATACGTCGTAGGACGGGCACAATGGGAGCCCTACAGAATGATAGTTTTGTTCGACGAGAGAGGACTTTACTACTGAACCAACTCAGTCCAAAGTACCACTTGTTGGCAAGAGAGATTCATTGTTGGATTCCAAGGCTGACAGTGTTATCGGTGCTAATGATGGTTTCTAGATAAACGAAGTCTCTTTCAACCTCGAAATCAAAACTGTCAACAGTGACGTGGGTGCTGATAAGCGAGGCTGTTTGTTTGATGACAGGAGGTACTTCGGTTTGCTCTCGTTTACCACCAGACCCATTCGCATTGCTTCTTTATCCAGTTTGAGAAAGGCGGGACGGGCGCGGTTGTTAAGGTCTATGATGTCAATATCATCGACGAACACCAATAATTGTACGCTCTTATAAAAATTGTGCCTGAGCGATTAATTTCTGCAGCTCGTACGATCTTTTCCACTATCAGGTTAAAGAAATCATACGACAGGGAGTCACACTGTCCGAAGCCTCGAAGAAGTGCTTCCCTACTTCATCGGAGGTGCAAATTCCTCATCAACATGTCTGTCAAAGTTCACGTTATTCTTAAGGTTTTTTAACTCGACTCAGGAGAAAGCCAACTAAATATCTTTTCCTTCATTTTAGTTATGAATATAATTGACCTGCACCGCCTTGATTTGGTGGTTGTCTAATTTATTGAGATTGCCTCTAGTAAAATATGTTTGCCTAGGTGTTAGTGACCACTGCGCATCAGTGCTGAGCAAGATTTCAACATTCGTTTCATCTTTCAAATTATCTCAGCGCTCCTAGTTTGCTGTTAACGTCGCCGATTCTCTTCACGAGCGATCCGTCTACAGTGGTCATTTCTTCAGCTACTTTTGCTGCTAGTATACGGCGTTTACGTCAGCTTGATTCTTGCCAGTTCCTTAGCTGAACCTTCCGCAATTTCTACGAATGTTTTTAACCTCAGCCCGCCGCTTCACACACAGCTTGTTAATTACCGCGTCCTGGGTGTAAGTATACGTAAATTTCGTGCACACACGCGTTTTCATAGTTATGACGAGGTCCAGAAGCTCTTTTACTTCAACGCCTGCCATGTGGTAGGTATACAGTCAGTATAGTAGATGCATTAGCCAGTTGTACCTAACTCTGGACCTTCCCAGCTGGACAGCCGCTGTTTTACACAATCAGTTCACAACCAGCATCTTCTTCGGTAGCAAAATCGACTAGTGTTAAGTCAAGCCGAAAGTATTTATATACCTTCGAATTTCCGTGACTCATACATCTTTTCCTTGAGGACTTAGTTAAAGTAAAAGCTCCGCTTTAAATACTTAAAGATGGTAGCTAAGCAACCACCAGGTTTCCTGGAGTTTGAGTTAAGTTCTGCGCAACTTTTCGTGCTGTTCTTGTTCTT
>JAYXIM010014016.1:0-10100 GCA_037575425.1 Anastrepha fraterculus | reverse complement strand
AGGACTGTAAATAATATAGCAACATAATCCTAGACTTCAGAAAACCAGTTTTTCCAATATTTAAAAGGCGGTCTGTAGTTGGTTGACTGAATTTTGAGTGATTTTAATTACGCAGAGCTAAAATAGAACACCAATTTACTGTTCGGTTACTTTTCTATAATTTATTGAAACATAACATACAGAGAGGGACTCACGAAATATTTCATATTGACTGTTATGTTAGCTTCAGATAATAAATGGGGGTAAAATATAAATTATAAACACAATCATT
Source organism: Anastrepha fraterculus (assembly GCA_037575425.1). Lineage (NCBI taxonomy): Eukaryota > Metazoa > Arthropoda > Insecta > Diptera > Tephritidae > Anastrepha > Anastrepha fraterculus. Next base: position 9,829 of record JAYXIM010014016.1, on the reverse strand, counting down.
GACGAGGCTATAAAAGCCAGAACACCCAGGACATACGAATTTTTGCTCGATCACCTGTTGCTAGAACTCTGAAAAGAATTTATTAGTTAAACGAACTGCATTGGTTTTCTCTCTGATACTATTCCCGTCTGCAAATCCCGCCTGCTTTTACCAATAATAAACTTGAAGTGGATCTAAAAGAGATGAAGACCTGGATATAAAGCATGTCTGAAGTGCTCTCTCATAATGCATTGCATTTTTAGAGAAAGTTCTTCCTTTTTGATCATGTGGAGGCTTCTTTTTAACTCTCTTTGAGAGCTCCCACTCGCTTAGGTTTCAGACTGCATAAAAGACACACTCTCACAGTGTGCAGTTTATTATAATATTAAGAAATGATGAACATAGACATTCCTGTAAGTTAGCATCCCTTTATCCTGAAGCAAGCTCTGCATCAGGTTGGTCTACATTGCGTGAGCCAGCAAATGAACCATTGAGCCCACTTGTAAGACAACTAGATAGGTGTGGCCTAGAAGCAATAAGCACTCTATACAGATGCCCCGTTTGTATTCTTATCAGGCACCTCCTTATGAGAACTCATGTAAAATGCATGGGGTCTGCCACTAATGACGTCTATTGCAGTTGCAGGACGCGAAGGAAGTGGAGAGCATGGAATAGCCTCTGTCACTGTTTCGCTCTTACCAAAACATGATATCACAGTCAAACTCATACTTCTTTAGATGTTGGAAAACTTTGAATCCGCAGCCTTCTCCACTTTTTTAGCGTTTATCCGAGAAACGAAATGATTTCCCTACATTGGGAGTTGGAGGAGGTCGTAGTGGGAGGCCGTAGTGGACCCCCTCTATACCCTTAGGGAGAGTGGCAACCACCTAAGCCTTACATAACTTACTTGAAGTTCCTAGAAAGTAGTCGGCTAATTGCTCGCACAGTCCCTTGCTCTTAGTTCGATTACAGGACTCATTGATTACGTGCCTGAATGATAAAACATTTTCTTTCTTATTCCCGCGGAAACTCTACGTAACTGCTTAAACCCGTTTTATCCAATTTTTTCATCATCAATCTTATTTTATTACCGATTCTCCTATTGTTCGTTTTTTTCGTGAGTTCGGTGTTATACTGAATTGTATTTTTTTTGTTTCTCGAAATATCCTTCTCGTAATTTAGAGGTATCTTTACCCGCCTGAAGTCACTCTTTTCCCCAAAGTACAAAGCAGCCTTCACGCTCTAAATTGCCCTTTGCAGATATGTATTTGAACCACACATACATACATACATATTTCTATGCATTTATTTGTATGTAGGTATATCAGCACTAAGTGACATTCAGCAGTCTACGCATTCATTGCAATTCTTCTTTTTTCTGGTTTTCTAAAGCTTTCGGCTTTCATTAAAAATTAATGCCTCCCACATTGTTCTTGCTACTGTCTTCATTTCCATGTGTTATTTGCTGTTATTTGCTTGAGTTTCCTTTTGTTTTTACGTTATTGCTGTGCTCTTTCTGCTGGTTCCCCTTGCATGCATACTTTCTGTTTTGGTTATTTGTTTTTTGTTATTGCCTTGTCTTGATTAGATACCCGGCACTCGAAACCAAAGCTTGCGCTCAACAAAGCACTCGAGCAGGGTGAGCACCTACCACAGCTAGCGTACCTGCGATGCCTACTCTACACTCGTTATGCCTACCCTATCTGCTGGTTGCTGAAGTATTTTGCTATTCTACTTTATTCATTTTCATGTCTTGTTGGTTATTGTTGTTGATCTCGATCACTCCTACAAAGATATAAGCTATGGCATTGATTTGAGTAGGTGTCCTACTGCACTGATGCATGCAGCTGCATTTTTAGACTGAAATTTTCGTTGCAGCCTTCTGAATATGTAATTATTTGCTGTGTCTGTGATTAATGTTGTTATTGGTGCAATTGGGGCATACACATGCCTTGCACACGTTTAGGCACATGCCTTCGCATTCATTAAATCGAATGCTTAAGGCTCCCATTACTTTCCATTGCTGCCATTGCTTCTGGTATTCCCTCAGCCTACACTACGTATACGCAATCTAATGCTTGCTACAGTTGCATTTAAAGCTTGTGGCTTGCCTCAGTGCGGCATTTTTGCATAGTTGACAACTTAATCATCACTTGTGACATTGACAATTTTCTGCTGCTGCCGCGTTGCAGTTTTCTTGAATACTTTGTGTATGTTGCAAGTTTTGCCATACAAATGATAGCTTGCTGCAGCTTTTATAGGCATCAGTTATATGAAATATGCATGCTTGTTTTTGTTTGTTTTTTTGTAACATATGCAAATTTGCGTGTAACGTTAGCTTTGTAGTTGTTATAAAAGTCTCCAAAGTTTTCTACACCAGCCTCTGGCTGCTTTTGCTGCACGTTTCCCAGCTTTCGCCACCTCTCTCCTTCTCTCGCTCGTTCACCTCAGCAGCCATTGAGTTTATCTCAGGTGCTAAATTTTACTTTTGCTTCATTCGTTTTGTTGAATGTGACAATTTTTGCTTGCAATTGTTGCATTTTTCTTGAATTCTTATTATGTCTGCATATTTGCGGCTGACTGCATTCGGCAGCTAGTTGCCTTCATTTCTGAGTTTCTATTGTGCTTTATTTGTTATTTATACTCAATAACTATGTTTATCCGCAGGTGGTGAAAGTAATTGGCTCCAAAGTGGTAGGTGGTGTAGAAAGTGTTAGGGACGCCAGAGTAGAATACCAATGATTTTTTAGAAGAAGAAAAATAACTTGCATGGAAATATTCACACATATCTATTCATGATTATTCAAGTCTAGTTTTGGTATTTGCGCCATAATTGCAGATTTTGTAGGTGGCTTGGTAAATCTCCATTTCAAAAAATCTTTTAATTTTGTAAGGGCGTGAAAATTGGTATTTAGATTATTAGTTTTTCTGTCATTTATCAGATTGTTATAAGCGCTAATTTCATCAGCTAGATAATAACTAAAAAGAGGTAAAACAAAACAAATTAAGTAAAAAAAAACTAGGTAACAAAAAAAAAAAATTAAGTAAAATAAAATAGAAATTAAATAAAACAAAATACAAAAAATTCTTCCAAATTGTTTCTCAATGAGATTTTTTGAGCTCTCAAAAAATAGCAAAATTAAGCAAGCTGGTTCAAAACAAGACGGTAAAGTGGGATTTGGAATCTTTTCTAATACCCCTCACATCAATCTATCATTTAGATTACCCGACTACTGTAGGGTATTCCAAGCGGAAGTATGCGCTATCTGGTATGCTGCGAAAACTATCTTAGAAAAGAGAATATCACTTGAGGATATCCGCTTTTTCACTGACACTCAAGCGGCCGTTCGAGCACTCAGCTCCTCTTATACCCACTCAGATGTGGTTCGATCCTGTCTCTTATCTCTTAACGAGATAAATGTTGAGAACTCTGTCCAAGTTATCTGGATACCGGGTCACAGTGGATTCGAAGGTAACTGCAAAGCTGATGAGCTCGCGAGAGCTGGAGCTGCGCAATCAAATATTAGTAACTTACCCACAGTCCACATTCCGCTCTCAACCTGTAAAATGATCATTGATCGAGAATTTCACAGCATTGCTGATCGGAGGTGGCGAGTGGAAACTACTTGCGTTACGACCAGACAAATCTGGCCATCCTACAATCTGAAAGAGACAAAAACCCTTTTAAGTCTATCGAAACTCGAACTAAGGCATATAATATCTCTTATCACCGGCCACTGGCTTTTGGGCACTCACGCACGTCGGCTCAGGGTTCCTCAAAACGACCTGTGCAGATACTGCGAGGCCGAAAATGAGGAAGTATCGAGCAAGCATTTACTGTGCAGTTGTCCCGGCCTAGCCAGAAGTCGTCGCGCTCTTCTAGGCTCTCCAACAATTGACAATTTTTCAGTACTCTCGGACCCGAAAATCGAATCTCTCATTAAATTCTCGAAACGAATTAATATTTTGGACCAAAATCTTTAATAAAAATCCCGGCTACGTGGGGAAATCATATAAAATAATGAGCTCTAGGGCAACACAAGGGACCCAACTTGCGGTCTATGTGGCACTTCGATGCGGGGTCACCCTTAAACCAACCAACCAACCAACCAAGCAAGCTAAAACAAGAAATAAATAAAAAAAGTTCAGTAAAATAAACAAAATGAGATAAAAAAAATCTTCGAAAATATGTCTCTATTGGATCTTTCTGTTTTCTGTTTTCTCCTAATCTTGTGGGATCTTTATGGTCACTTGAAAAAATATTAAATATTAAGATTAAATTGTTTAGATGTTTGAGAAGGGAAATCAAAGGAGAAGACTAACTAATATCGATATGTAAAGATGCTATACCAAACTTACGAAAAAGAGCATTTTATCCTTTTTAAATTCAATGACAACGTTCAAATCGCAAGCGCTGGTAAATATGTACGAGTATTAACAAATAAGATAGATAAGAGTTTATTAAGTAGAAAACGTTACAATATTTATGTTATCGCACAATTTACAGAATATGATATAAATCTTAATTCTACATCATTATATTTGTATATTTATCACAGGTTTGGTTTTTTAAACGATTTTTTCTTTTTTTCGAAGGAAAAAACTACTATGAAAAACCTCCGCTATACATCTTACAAGCTAGGGTTAATCTGTACGCATTTAAGTACCAGGGCCTAATTGAACATAAGAAAGTTCAGTTATTAGTAGATTGTCCGAAAAACTGGAACGAATTTTGAATCTTTTAGTCAAATTTTGTATTTGATCTGACAAAATCTTAGTTTTTGATTCATCATGAAGCTTTCTGGTGGAGAAATGCCATGGGAGTCGTAGCATCATTTTGAGTACCTTATTTTGGCAGATTTGCAGTTTCTTAACATGGGACTTTGCGATATTACTCCAGGCTGGACAGGCATATAATATTATTGGCTGAAATATAGACTTATAAATTATTAGCTTATTTTCATCACTTGAGCCTGATCGTCTATTTATTAGGGGATATAACATTTTAATCGCCAAATTTACTTTTTCCTGTATGTACTTTACATGATCGCAAAAAGATACTTTTTTATCAAAAATCACCCCCAGATATCGTACGGTATTGGCCCATGGGATATCATAACTACCTAATTTCAAACCTGTACTTGGTATAAAGCAATGACTTCTTTTTCTAGTGAAAAAGATAGCTTGCGTCTTACCAACGTTTAATTTTATTTTCCAAGTACACAAGTAGTCTGCCATGTTTTGTAGTGCATCTTGAAGTTTGGTTACGATTTGGTTACCAAACGCATGCGAATAAAATATGCCAATGTCGTCTGCGTACATGGCATATGAACAGTTGGCTAATTTGGGAAAATCAGAGCAATAAATAATGTATAGTAAAGGACCAAGTACCGATCCCTGGGGAACTCCAGCGGGTAATTCGATCATGTCAGAGTATTCGTCATTCAGAGACACGCAAAAGTAACGATTTTTTAAAAAGCAATTTATGATTTTTACTAGTGGTAACGGAAATTTTAAATTTATTAATTTGTAAATAAGACCATCATGCCATATCGAATCAAAAGCTTTCTCAACGTCAAGAAGCATTAAACCGGTTGATTTCTTGTGATCGAAGTTAGATTTGACGTGATTATAGATTCGTTTAATCTGATGAGTCGTACTATGATGTTGTCTAAATCCAAATTGCTCGTTTGGTATAATCTTATGGGTGTCTAGGAACACGGATATTTTATTTTTGATAATTTTTTCAAAAACCTTGCTTAAGCTGCTTAGAAGACTAATAGGGCGGTAGCTATCAGCTGCGTTTGCTGGCTTGCCCGGCTTGCGAATTGGAATTATTTTAGCAGTTTTCCACGCATTAGGGAAATATTGCAATTTGATGCAAGAGTTTATCAAAAAAGTAAAATATGTCACGGCCTCTTTGGGTAGGTGTCTGAGCATAATATTTTTTATTTCATCATGCCCTGCAGATTTCCTCAGTGGTGCATCATGCAGAAGATCCTGAACATAATCTGAATCCACGTATTCAGTTAGTGGAGTGTCTACTTCTTGCGAATGTAGTTGGTTTATAGCTGTATCAACTAAATTTGAGACGTGTGGAGATCCTAGTTGATTGGACACCTTATGATTTTCTAAAAAGTTATATGCAAACAAATTTGCTTTTTCGTGACTTAAGATTAATGTCTTATTTGAGTCACGCAGAGGTGGGATTTCCGAATGTTTTCTTCGCATTATTTTACAAATGTTCCAGAATGGCTTACTTCTCTTTTCAATTGAACTAAGTTTCTTATTCCAGCTGGCATTTCTATACTGAAAGATCTGTTTGCGGATTTGCACAGAGTAATGTTTTACTGCTTCGTAGTCAGAGAGCTGTCTGTATTGACTCCATTGTCTACGAAAATAATTTCTAGTTTTTATTAAATTTAAAATGTATTGGGGTAGTTTGAGAAAATTAGTCTTCGAAGTTTTAAGTGGGACTGAACTTCGTACTGCTGCTATTATTTTTTCACTGAACATTATTACGTTTTTATCAATATCCTCCGTGGAATCAATTAAATCAAGGTTGGTTGACCAAGTACATAAAGAATTTTTTAATGAGGATCGATAAATCTTCCAGTTTGTCTTATCGTAATCCATTATAAAGTTGTCGATATGCTTGAAATTTAAATTGAGATCAAATTTTACCGGTAGGTGATCGGAATCAAATTTGTTTATCGTTAAAGGCTGAGATATATACGTGGGTATATTCGAGAGTACCAAGTCAATATTGGATGGGGAAAACCTACTAGACGAAGGTATATATGTTGGATCGTTTGAGTAGGAAACGCTTATGGGGAAAAATGTGGTAAATTCATTGAGTATATTTCCCCAAGTATTTGCTCTAGAACAACCCCAGTTGCGATGCTTGCTATTAAAATCGCCGCAAAAAATATACGACCCATTCAAATTGAAAAGTGTTCTTAAGTCTTTTTTGTAACTATTCCGAAGCTCCGAGGTATTTGTTCCACCTGGAAAGTAAGTACTAAAAAGCTTAAATGATTTATGGTCAGAGGAGGTTATTTTAATTCCAATATTTTCAACTATTTCTGTATTAATATTTATGATATTGAATTGCATAGACTTTTTAACTAATATGGCAACACCACCACCTACTCCAATTTCCCTATCTTTACGCACACATACATAATTGGGATGATACAATTTATCAGTATGTTTTAGCCACGTTTCCGAGAGCATACATACATCAACATTGGTTTTGGTTAAAAAATCAAAAAGTTCCATAAACTTATTTCGGATACTGCGACAGTTCCAGAAAATTATTTTAAGCTGAGATACAGACATTACTTATTACTAGAGTACAGAAACTTAATTGCTAATTGTGCGATAGCGTTAAATTGATCATGTTTACTTCTACATTCTTTTAGTTTTTGTATTAATTCAAAAGTTAGTTCAGTGATTTCCCTTTCAGTGAACAAATTGCTGCTGTCACACATTGGCTCAGCGGTGCGAGCGATTGGGGAGCGCCACGTCAGCACTTTTCCAGATTCTACCGCTCTTGTATTGTCTACGTTATTCGTACGATTCGAAGGAAGAGGTGGAAACTGCGTGAGACCAAAGTCCAAGTTCGGTTGTGTATGCATATTAGGCGAAGACGGTGAAAGAGATGGGCGAGTACTTTGTCGATTATATTTCTCTTTGATGCGTAGATAAGCAGCTCGATTGAGACAAGCAATATCATTAGACTTGTGATTGTCATTGCAGTTTGCACATTTGACTCTGTCGGGGCCAATGCAGTCGGAGGTTTTGTGCTTACCGGCACAGTTACCGCAGTTCGGCCTGACATAGCAGCCGCGCTCTCCATGCCCGAACATTTGGCAGTTTCGACATTGCAATAATTTGTTTTTTATTTTACGCTGGAAGTCCCATCGTATAATAATGCGAAAAAGAGATTTTACGTCACGTTTGAGATCGTGCAGCTTAACTGAGCCACGTTCAAAGTATACAATGTAAAGAGTGTCTTTGTAGCCTTCGAATGTTTTTGTAACTATTTTAACCTCTTTGCACTTCAAACCAAGGGAGATTAGTTCATTTTTCACTTCGTCCGTTGTTTTGTTTTCAAGTCCGTAAAGGACAGCTTTAAACGCCCTTTCATTTTTATTATCATGCGTATAGAATTGGCAAGAGTTTGTCTTTAAAACGTCTTTAATTTTATTAAACGAAATGGATGATTCACTTATTATTTTCACACCGATGGAAATTTTTTTAATGAAAAAATCGATTATGCCTTTTTGTACTAAAAGGTTCTTAATAAAGTCACTATTTTGCGCGAGAACCTTAATAGGCGGAAGCACTTCTTTTGTAGCTTTATTTTGTTGTGAAGTCACACTGCATTCCATGTCACTTTCATCACCTTCTAGCGCCTGTAGAGGTGTCCAGAAGTTTTTCCTATTAATGTTTTTATCACTCACACTTGGAATTTTAGTGTCCATAATTTTACTCTGCTTACGAGAAGACATTGCATCTTCATCGTGATCCAGCGCAACTCGTTTGGCAATTTTTGTTTTTATTTTTTATTTTCTTTTATTGCTATATTTGTTTATACACTATTTTGTTTAGTCACAGATGCAAAAGCAGGTCTGACTTAGTCAGCGGTAACACAACGACTTATTAACAAATAAGAAATAAGAATATGGGTGACTAATTGGCTTGGAAGTATGATCAAGAAAACGGTTTTGTTTTTGTGGGCATATGTGCTGCATATTTGAGCAAGCATTTCCAAGAATCTGGTGTGAAGGTCCGAGCACCTAAAATGCTATCAAATCAAATCAAGCTGCATAAACATTATGGACTGTGCAAATATTTCATTTAATTTGAAGAAAAACGTTTACTTTAAAATTCTACCAAAGTAAGTATAATAGTTGCAGTAGGCAATCGAAACAAGTCAAATCAAAATCTTTAAAAGCAGTATGCCTATAAACCTGATTGCGTGAATGTACATATGTACATGCACACACATATTTCACGAAAAAAGTGTTACCGAACTTTCTAAAAAGTATTTACAAAAACAGGTTTCGCTAATCCCCTTTAGAGTAAAGAAAAGACAATAGCATTAAAAAGGACCACGCCGACCAACCAGCAGCTTAGCAGCTGATGATACCCAATGACAAGAAAAACTTTCACATACTTTATCCACTCCTTTAAATATAATAAATCCCACTTAGGGTGTAATGTAAAGGAAAGTAAGGATACGCAAAGAAAAACTGAAAAATTTGTTTGCTAAAAGCGAGTGAGTATCATTTTTTTCAAGCTGATTATGGGTATTTACAGCTTCTTTAAAATGTAAATGTCTTTCAGCAAGAGAAATTAAGACTTAAGAATGGGGCGGTGGGATTAAGGAAACCTCTTAGGAGTGAGAAAGAAATATATGCCGAGCTAACTGGTATGGAAGTACATATATTAGCTAGAGTAAAAAGTGTTTCTGATTGGAATGAAGTTAAATGCGCTTTTCTAAAGCTAATTGCACAATTTATAAATAAAAAAATTGGGTACACAGTTTTATAGCCCATTGAATTTTTGTATAACAAAGTGCAAGTTTGAGGTAACTCAAAGTTCTCGTTGATTTTTAATAACCAGTCCTTTCAGTTGATTTGGATTGAAAGTAGTTTTAGTTGTTTTTCTGTTGCTGTGTATTTATTTATTTGCCATAACTGATTAAAGTTGCTTATAATGGCAAAGTATATACATTTAAGTTTGTTTGTTTCAAGCCCGCCTCAAACTAGTTGCTATAAGCTATGTAGAAAAAATTAAAATTTTAAATAAAATGGGATTTCTTCGTAATTAAGCATCGATA